>QVTF01024090.1:0-47805 GCA_003573665.1 Oxygymnocypris stewartii | reverse complement strand
TACAGTGCAACTCGAGATATTAACTAACCTCAAACTAAATATACCTCGTCAAGCAAAGTAGCTTTCTGTTTTTGGTGTCGTTATCATTTTAAAAGTCTACCTTTAAAATACAACACTACTGGAGCCTTGACTTATAAATGTACTCTCATCTGGCTGTTTTATATGTGTGTGTGTGGTGTGTGTGTGGTGTGTGTGTGGTGTGTGTGTGTGTGTGTGTGTGTGTGTGTGTGTGTGTGTGTGTGTGTGTGTGTGTTCTATATACAAGAAGCATACATTTAGCTAAATAACTTCTAAACAGATGCAGTCCAAAATTTATGTGGGATGGATAAAGATCTGTTGGTGTTCGTGTATATTTCATTTTCCCCTAATTTGATTAATATTGTGCGTGTTTTAATAAATCATGCTCATCTATCCCTTCATATAGAACATGAATCACTCCAGCTGTCAGGTTGTCATCATCACCGCAGCGAGTTTCAGAAAAATACTGTAATTTAGCTTTTCTTGTAACCACAGAATTATATCATAAAAAATGACATTAATTGATGTACTGAAGTCGTGTGGATTATTGTGATATTTTTATCAGCTGTTTGTTTGATATTTTTATCAGCTCTCATTCTGACGGCACCCATTCACTGCAGAGCATCCATTGGTGATCAAGATATGGAATGCAACATTTCTTCATCTTGGATGGCCTGAGATTGAGTAATTTTCAGCAAATCTTCATTTTTAGGTGAACTATTTTTAGTTATAACCTGATTGATAGTAATCCAATTGTATATAAACTACGCAATATTAATTCTGATAGAAAAGCTTGTTTTTTTCCTGTTAGGGTTCTGATATAATTTTCTGTTAGATCTGTATAGTTTCGGACTTGACGCGTACATGAGACACTTTTAGCTTGCCTGTGCTGTCATGAGAGAGATACGTGCGTCCATCTTTGTGGAGTGACCCCGTGGGCTGTGCTCCTCTAGGTCATCTGGAAGACATAACTTTTACCTGAATCAACTAAGAGCAACTTCAGCAGAGAAGCATGCATAAAAACGTACATGACATGAAGCTGAGAAATACTGTTCATGATGAATATCTGTTCAGTGTGATACATAATGCAGGTCATGGTGTTCGGTACTTAAAGAGAGTACTTACTATGGAATTGCATTTTCCAATTAAATGATCCAATTTTAATTAAATGTAAATGTATGCTTTAAGTGTATATTAAATCAACGTTTGAGTGCTTTTACACACTTAAGCAGAACTTAAGTGCATCTTTATATGTAATTTAATTTTAGTTATATTGCATTTGGATTGCCGAGTGTACTGAGATGTTTTATGGTGAATTAAAATGACTTTAATCTAATTTCTATGAGAACTTATATGTTATTTATTTAAATGTATTTGCAATTTGCAATGATGTTTAGTACATTTAACATACTTTATCTTTACATGTGCTTTAGTACAGTATGTTAGTCAACACATAAAAGTGTACTTCTTTAAAGCAAAACAATGTTATTAAGAAATTTTTTTTTTTAAATGTACCATAAAATAAAATATTTTATGTCACTTTTTAAAAGTGTGTCAATAAACAGTCATCACTCTTTCTTGAAGTGCACTTAAGTGGCCTTTATTTAAGTTATATTACATTATCTGCAAATATAGATTTTTAAAATACTGTATATACTTTTAAGGTTTTAAATACACTGCAAGTGCACATTTGGTGCTAAAAAGCACATTGCTTTTTCACTAGGACATTATGCATTCATGTATGTGTGATATGTTTATATTTCATTCTCATATATAATGTGCAGCATGCTTATGACAGTAAAAGTATGTAGTTTGCTAATGGTCTGCTTTTTTATTCTGTCGTACATCTTTTGGCATCTACAAAGGGCCCAATGTGAGTTCATTAAAAGTACAGATTGCTACAGTCTCCTTGAACATGCATACAAAATTTCATAATGAACCGTTAGACCGATGGAAGGCATCCAGTAATCTGTAGTAAAGAGCTTAACCTTAAATCATTTAGCTATCACATTACATCTGGATTTACTCCTGTGTGCAGCGGTAAACTGCTACCCAACTCAGCCAGCACAAGTATATGAAAGTCCACCATTTACCGCTAATGTGTATTTAACAATGGGAACCTGACAGTCTTTAGACCACCGTGGTTCACTTTACCTGAAATGTCTGTTGGAAACGGTGAAAGATAATTGCTTTAAGCTGTAGGAGGCAGAAGTAGCCGAGATAACTTTCCTGCATGCTGTATTTACTCAGTGTGGTTATGGGAACAAAACTAATTGTGCTTTTGACTCTCTCTTCAAAAATATTATATTTAACATGCACTTTTTCGTGCCAAATAACGTTTGATCGCCATGTCCAAGAAACAAATGCCCTATAACACAATCAGCCTTGCTTTCAAACAAAAGAAATCAAAGTGTTGAATAACGCATGTTTATGGTTTTTGAAGCAGAAGTTTTTCAAAACGTATTTTCAAGCTTTACCCACTCACCCTTTTCAATGGCATGATTTATGAAATAACATTTAGGCTCTTTTTGTTTTTAATGCATTTAGCAGATGCTTTTATCCAAAGCGACTTACAGTGCAATCAGGCTATACATATTTCATCAGTAATGTTCCCTGGGAATTGAACCCACAACCTTTTGCACTGCTAACACAATGCGCTACCACTGAGCCACAGGAACAATTGTTTAATCACATTATGCTCTTTTAGTAGAATACATATTGCAAATAAGCACATTGTTTGCACTGTTATTAAAATGTATTGTGGTGATAACAAATTATTTCTTCACATTGTAAATCCCCTTATGCAAAAAAAAGTCAGATGGCCTAAAATGTGTTTCATGTCCCTTGTGAAAAAGAAGGACACTTAATTGTATTCAATGTGCACTTGTAGTGTACTTCATGCTTTTAAAGTATTTAAAAACTGTACTTGCAGATAATACAATATTATAATAACTGCTGTTTCTTAAAAGTGCACTTTGTAATAATCCCAAATATCATTATATCTTGATCCTGTCTTGATCTGTATATTTGTGTTAATCCCTAAAGAAGTGCACTTATTTTGATGTGTTGACTAACGTAATAAAAAGCACATGCAGATTTATATTATATGTAGTTATGTATTATATATATATATGTCCCCCTCAAAGGGAGAGTTCACCCCAAAATGAAAGTTTTGTCATTATTTACTTTACGTTTTGATAAATGAAGATATTTACAGAAGATATTTATACAAATGTGTGCAACCAAACAGTTTCTGGTTCCAATTGACTTTTATAATATTTTCATTTTCCATGCTATATATCAATATCTACCAGCAACTTGGTTACCAACATTCTTTCAAATATCTTCTTTTTTTTGGAAGAATGCTACAAGTGCACATTTAACACATTTATGCAAACTGCTTTGTACAGGAGACAAACTGCTCATTTTTACTTTTTACTGGGTATTCTCATAAACAATTAGATATATTGTATTTATAGTATCTGCCAGATACCATAAATGTTGGAGCGGCATTTCTATTGTGTCTTTACATAAAGTAAAATCTATAATACTCAGTGTTTAAAGGATGCATGCCTTTTTTAATCTGCTACATGTAGTGTTGTTATTCATCTTTGCACTGTTAAAAGCAGCGGCTGGAATTCTATAAAGCGTCCAAATTCATCTGAAATTGGAGAAACATCAAAGAGTCAATATTTCAATATTCAAACTAAAATGTCCTGTTTATTGTCACTGAAGCTTAAATCAGATTTACTGTGGTCATAAGTACGAATGCTAGAGGGTTTTCCCCTCCTTTTCTGGATGAGGTGTGTGTTCAAATCTGCCGTTACTTGTCCATCTGAGCAGTGATTATAGGCTCTGTCCCTCTGAAAAGCCCTTATACGGAGACCAGAGCTCTTCCATCTGCTCTGCAGCTTCATAACAATCCCACAGCTCCATGCTTTTATTCAATTAAAGAACCGGCACCTTTAAACTGGGCAGCATGCCAGTGGCTTTATAAGGCTTGGCTATTTTTAAGGATTGTTAATGTGCAACATACTAGGTTGAGGAGCCGCATTTAGGCCAGATTGGTAATGAGTTTAAATAGGAAATATTAGTGAGTGTTGTTTACAATATTTACACCTTAATGTGTTGTAAAGCTACAGACAGTCAGCTGTGTTGTTCATGAAAAAGATTCTCCTCTGTGGCAGTGCTGTGCTTGTTTGGACATATATTTGTCGGCGTATTATTGTATCTAAATATTTAGTAAGGGAAGAGAAGCCACTGGAGACATTAACCTTCTGCAGATCATTTGTGAGTCTCAAATATTTTGTATTGTAGTTTTTTTCATCTCAGAATAACTTTAATGTATTAGAATGGGGTGTATTTTCTTAACTGCACACTGCCCCTAGTGGTAATTAGTAATATATTGTCCTCTTAAGACCCTTTATGGAGCAGGGCCTAACAAATATCCTTTGTCAAAGTGTTTTCAAACAGTGCATTTTTATATGCTTTAAGTGTGTGTGTGTGTGTGTGTGTATGTGTGTGTGTGTGTGTGTGTGTGTGTGTGTGTGTGTGGTGTGTGTGTGTGTGTGTGTGTGTGTGTGTGTGTGTGTGTGTGTGTGTGTGTGTGTGGTGTGCGTGTTTATGTGGTTTATGAGGACACAAATTTGTATAATGACATAGGTATGACATAGGTATTACAAGGAGAAGGTGATTTATGAGGACATTTCAGTGTCCCCATAATTCAAAATGCTTATAAATCATACAGAGTAAGTTTTTTGGGGTGAAAGTAGAAATGCACCGTCTCCTGTGAGGGCTAAGTTTAGGTGTAGGGTAGGTGTAGGGCAATAGCACATACAGTTTGTACAGTATAAAAAACCATTACGCCTATGGAGAGTCCCCGTAACCATAAAAACCAACGTGGTGTTGTGTGTGTGTGTGGTGTGTGTGTGTTGTGTGTGTGTGTGTGTGTGTGTGCGTGTGTGTGAAATAAACTTTGTTACACCTCAATTGGTAAGGAAATATACACTGAAGTTAAAGTTTAGTATGGAAAGCTTACATACGCATGCTGTTGACTGACAGTTCTTGGATCCTGGGCATCAGTAAACAGATGGCAATATTACAATGTTATTTTTTGTTAACCTCCCTGGGTCGATGGAGACGCCAACTGTCTTGGATCCAAGAACAGCCAGTCAACAGCATGCGTATAAGCTATATATGCTATTTAACATCAGTGTAAATTTCCTTACCATTTGAGGTTGTAACAAAGTTTATTTGCATGATACAATTTGTAAAATATTTCCCTTTTCCCAGACTTTTCCATCGTCAAACAGTAGTTTTGTGAAATTCCAGTAATGTGGGATTCAGATAAACAAAGAGCTAATGAATAAATCATAATTGTTGGCTGGAATATGATTTCACGTACTAGAAAAGCAAATTCTCCTGCAGATTTAGGAGAGGGCTGTAACCAAATTTCTGGACCAAATTGATCTTCCTAAATGCAGTTAATGCCAAACTAATTAAACTAAATCAACAATTTAACAATAAGTCAAACATAGCTGTATAATTGTATGTTTTTCTTTAGAAAAACAATTCCTGAAAATCTATGAAAAACATACTAACCCACATTTTGAAATGCACATTATCTGCATCAGAAAATCATCATTGAATGTGAAGTTTCGGTCAGCCTTTGTCAACACAAATGAAACATGCAAATGTGTCTGGCTTGAGCAGCTGTGTGTACATGAGCTGTGATACTAAGGAACCAATTGCTCCAGTTTTAGTTTTGACCTCAGAAAGCATGGCAGGACATCTGTAGTTCCATGATCTTTGGTGATTTATCGAAGAAGTTTATTTTAGGTGAAGGTATTTATCACCGGCAGATGGTCACAAATAGATTTGCTCTCATAATGCTGTCATTAGACTTGGGAATAGCTTGTAATGAAATTGTCCAAACGAACAAGGTCATCTCAGGAGGAATCATCCATTAAGACTGAGAACATATTCACTCTAAAGATTTGATCTGCAGTTCGATATAGATTTCCAGTTCACTTGCTAGCATTACTGCATAAACATTTTAATTATACCATGTGCTAAACCAAGCAGAGAGACTCTACAATTACACGGCAATGTTCACTGAACAATCGCTCTGCTTTATGATGTGACCTTACTGCAGAGCTGATTTGTGATGCCCTCAAAGTTACAGATGGCTGATATTAAATCTTATGTTGAAGTGTCTCTGCTTCTCTTTGTGAGGCTAATGGCGCATAGACCTGCTTTGGCCAGTGGCACTGTTTAGTCCTTTGACAAGCAGCTGTTGTGATGTGTAAATTTGAGACACTTGGTCTAAATTAAGATGCACTGTCTATGAACCAAGGATGGGCTTATAGTTCTTCATCCATGTGCAGTATTATACATGTTCACACTGCGTTTTACAAAAAAAAGTTTTGATTTTTCAGTGTAAATGCTTTTGCTCATTTCTAAGAATGTATTAATTTACTATCAAATGTATTTTCCTCTTTTTAATAATCAGTATTAAAGGGATAGTTCACCCTAAAATGTAAATTCTGTCATCATTTATTCCCTCTCATGTTGCTCCAAACCTACATGAGTTTGTTTCTTCCGTTGAACATAAAAATATATATTTTCAAGAATGCAGGGAAACAAACAGTTGAAGGTAGCCATTGACTTCCACAGTATATAAAACACTGGAAGTCAATGGCTATCAGCAGCTGTTTGTTTCCCAGCATTCTTCAAAATATCTTCTTTTATGTTGAACAGAAAAATAAAAGATTTTAGGTGCAGTTTTGTGGGTGAACTATCCCTTAAGCCAGGGGTTCCCAAACTTTTCAGCCCACGACCCCCAAAATAACGGTGCCAGTGACTCGCGACCCCCCCTATCCTCAGAGGTGGTTAAAATATACAAACGCTGCGCGCAACGGCGCACATGCACCAATAGGCCTATCAAACATGCGCATAGCCTAATGACAACACAAAAAAACACAACGGTCTAACAACCAAATAATTTATTTTTATAGTTATTTACTCATTCGTTTAATTTCAACATTAACCTCACCTAATGAGATGGGTGGGTATTAACCAACATTTAATTTCAATAAAAATAACATCCTAAGCCTAAAGCGAAAAAATTACCTACGTGCACATGTGGGAATGTTTAACATGGTGCTGTAAATTGATCGTTTATTTGTCGCTAATCTGTCGTAATAACCGCAGGGGTCGCGATCAAACGGAAAGAAAATCGAAAGGCTGATGGCTTTTTTATTTGCATGTTTTTTAAATGTAACCATTAACTACTACTTTTTATTTTTTGTTAGTTATGGATAAATATGTTATTTCTAATACTTAATTTTTTTATTTTATTTCTGGAAGTCATCGCGCGACCCCCCCTAACTGCCTCACGACCCCCCAGGGGGTCGCGACCCCTACTTTGGGAACCACTGCCTTAAGCTACTATGATACTTTTACGGAAAGCACTTTTTGTATACATTGCAATGTCTGCCCTTACTTTTTTTTCCAATGATATCTTTTTAAATTGCTGAAGTTACCCTTTAATAAATGCATGATTATTATGTATCTTACAGATCGAGGATGATAGTCCTGCTGCCGTAGCTGGATTGTGTGAGGATGATGAGCTGGTGTCAGTGAATGGAAACCCTTGCTCTAACCTCAGTCTCTCAGACACTATTGATCTCATTGAGTCCTCAGCTGACTGTCTACAGCTGCTTGTCAAAAGGTATTTTATTGCTTGGAAAAATGTCCTTCAATGCAATACATCGTTGATTTGTGCAATGAGGTTTTTAGGCAAAAA
Organism: Oxygymnocypris stewartii; assembly: GCA_003573665.1. Classification (NCBI taxonomy): domain Eukaryota; kingdom Metazoa; phylum Chordata; class Actinopteri; order Cypriniformes; family Cyprinidae; genus Oxygymnocypris; species Oxygymnocypris stewartii. Next base: position 39,980 of record QVTF01024090.1, on the reverse strand, counting down.
TGATATCGCTTTTTCATTTCATATTAGAAGTATTAAAGGTTATCTTCCTCTTCTGTCACTAATTCTAGACCAGATGTGACATGCTGTGATGGATGCATTAAGCTGTACAGTTATTTGCACTTTTATAGTATAGTTCATGAAATGTCGTAATGTGTTTATGCCTGTCTTGACCTTTGAAATACTAAACACGTACTAAATCACCCCACTGTGCAATCAAAAACAGAATTGCTTACCAATATTAATTAAGATTAATACAACATTGATATGTGATCCACAGAAAAATAAAAGTTACATTTTTGATTCTCCCAATGGTAACTAAAAAATAGGGTAGTTTTCTCATTTCCAATGAACGGTTTGCTTGATAATGAAGTCTTGCTGTTAAAATGGATGGATTAACTGCAAATAATGTGATTTGACCATGATCCCCTCCCTCTAGATGCTGTAGTCAACCTCAAGAGAGCTTTGAAATGGTTAGCACCACTTTTCGGATCCCTTCTCCATCCAGGCCTCGGGAGCCACAGGAACTATATGCCTCTGAGTCCCAGGATGAAACATATTATGGGGAGACAGACAGCGATGGAGAGTGTCCGGCGAGGACTCGATTGATCCGGACCCAAGTTTCAAATACCTGCTTCTAGGAATAAAGGTAGAGGCACCAATGACCAGGGTGGTGGAGATACCAGTTTGGATGTAACTCCAGGATCTGTGGTCGAATTGCAGCTCTCGCTCTCCAAGACCACCCTGGAGGAGTCAGACAGTACTGCATTAGGCAGTGCTTATGGAGTTGTGGGAGACATCCATCAAAGACAGCCGGATGAGGGCATCAATTATACAACCACCGCATTTACTTCAGGTAACCCCCTCTACATACCCCGACGAGACCGGCAACCCCTTGGTCAGCGGGGTGTGGTGGTTAGCATACCCTCTGCTTTGCCAGAAAAGGTGGAGGTGACAGTGCAGCAGTCATCTGGAAGCAGTGTAGGAAAGGAGGGGGTAGAGGCCAGTGAACGGTTGGGTTCTGGTGGGGAAGAAGGAGGGCACATTGAAGAAGCTCCCACCTCCTCATCTGTGTCGTTTGGACTTCCCTCAGAGGAGTGGGACTCCGAATCGGAGAGGGAGGTCAACGAGCCCAACAAGCACCGGGCAAGGCACGCCAGTAAGTAACATCTGATTTTCAGAGTTTCTTCTTATAGTGTGATATAGTATCTGTTTTCAAGAATAGCAATAATTTCTTATTATAAAAGCTTAGGTTATAGATATAACATCAGTGAACTTTCGGAGTCAGCAGTGGATTGCTTGCACTTCTAATTTATTAAGTTCAACACAATTAATGTCCAGTTTGTATGGTTCATTTTTAACACCTGTTTATTGTCACTTATTGGGTTACTGTATTGTGATATGTGTTATGTATACCTTATACCTTTACCTGTATACCTTATGTATACCTATAGATAGATAGATAGATAGATAGATAGATAGATAGATAGATAGATAGATAGATAGATAGATAGATAGATAGATAGATAGATAGATAGATAGATAGATAGATAGATAGATAGATAGATAGATAGATAGATCAAAAAAGAACATAGCAATGATTCATCGCAGCAGTAATGGGTTGGGGCTCGCAGGGTGACATGACTGGTAAAGTTAAGAATAAAACATGGGCATGCTAATGATGCTTGCAGAAGTGCCATTTGACAGACATCAGCATGTGTGACTCTGGCCTGTTACCCGATCCTTTAAAATTGGCCATCTTAGCAGCACTGAAAAGGAAGGAGCACTCATCTATCTCCACCTTGAGAGTGGAAAGACAAGAATCAGAAATGTAACAAGTCTTTATTCTCTCTAAGTTTTAGCCAAATCTATTTGAAAGGACTGACACAGGTGCAGTACTTCTATGTATATTGACTGGAATAGGGTAGGGTGTTGTTTTTTTTACGGCTTTTGGAGCTACACATATGGAGTTGTATTAGCGCTCTGGCACTAGCAAGCCCACACAGTGCCCCAGGGCTATTTTTACTCCCTCTTTTTTCTCTGCTGTGTCTGCTATTGGCTAAACTTGAGTAAAGTGCTCTAGACATATTCACAGCAGTAATTGGCTTATGTTAATGTCTGGATGTTATACATGGATCAGAGATTTAGTTAATTGGTGATGGTGATGTCAAATCTCTGCTCGGAGAATGATTTATTGGGTCATTGGGAGTAATGTGGGTCAGGAAAACCGTGAATTCCATTTAATGCTTGTTAAACCAGGGATTCATCATTCGATTAGCAGACAAGCCATGACTCTCTTAAAAACTTTACACTTTAAAAATGATACACATTGTCATGCATTTTTTTGTTTTAATTGACAGAATATGATCTACATGCAGTATGTTCCGATGCATAACAAACAATAATGCAGTTGGTTTAACAATAGTTAAAAATTAGTTAGCTACAGTGTTCTCAGTTAATACTTGTACCTCTCATATGCAATGACTTACTGGCTGCTCACATACCAGTGCTATTTATATGCTCCATACACAGTTCAGTGAATTAGGCCACCAGGACCAACCAACAGCCCTTCTTTATGACCTCACCCTCCTCACTCTCTACCCGTAACTTAAACTTCTCATTTTCTCATTCTTAGGGCTCCGGCGCAGTGAGAGCCTTTCAGAGAAGCAGGTGAAAGACGCCAAGTCCAAATGCAAGCGCATTGCTCTCCTGTTGTCGGCTCCTGCCCCCAACCCTAATAACAAGGGGGTGTTGATGTTTAAGAAGCACAGACAGAGGGCGAAGAAGTATACGCTTGTAAGCTACGGTACTGGTGAGGACGAGCCAGATTATAAGGACGACGAAGACGACAAAGAAGAGCACGCTGTTGAGTTCACTGTTCTAGTCACAAGTGAAACAGAAATTGATGAGGATTTCTTTACCAATGCCTCAGGCCAGAAAAGCATTGTAAGCTTTGATTGGGATACAGGATTACTTGAGATAGAGCGCAAGCTTGACAACCAGCAGGGTATGGATGCACTACCTGACACCAAGGGGAAAGGAGCCTTCATGTTTGCCCAGCGCAAACAGCGCATGGATGAGATAGTAGCAGAACATGAAGAAATGAGACGTAAGGGGATCCCTGTTGAAGCAATACGGGAGAATGAGACACATCAAGCATACAAACACATGGAGGAGCAGACTTATATGCATGCACAAGAGACCCAGAATTACATGGATGTAAATCTACACCACAGCTTATCGGCACAAAAGCAGCAACAGCAACAACAATATCATCCGTACCAAGAAGAGTACTATCAACAACAGCAGCAGCAGCAGCAGCAGTATCAAGAATACCAGCAGCAGCTACAATACCAGCACCAGCAACATCAGTACCAACAACAGCAAGACCACCAGCAACAAAACATGTATCAACACACGCAATCAAACAATCAACAACAACACTGCCAACAACAGCAAATGCAACAGTATTCACATAATATGAATGGCATGTTGGATCAGCAAATGCAAAACGAAACGCAGCCGTTAATCACAAACAGGAGTGCCAAACCATTTTCTGTTCAGAATAGAGTGGCTGCTCCATTTTCTTCCTCATCAAGTGCAGAGAATCAAGAACAGCCTGGGTATTCATTGGGACAAGGTGAACAGATTGCTTCCCGTGATGAGCGTATATCTGTGCCTGCTATTAAGACTGGTATCTTGCAAGATACAAGGAGGAGGAGTGCCAATAAGCCTATGTTCACTTTCAAGGAGTCTCCCAAGGTTTCACCTAATCCTGCTCTGTTGAATCTCCTTAACAGGAATGACAAGAAGGCAGGTTTTGAGTCTTGCCCAGAAGAAGATTATTTAAGCTTAGGAGCTGAAGCTTGCAACTTTCTTCAGTCTCCTAAGATTAAACAAAAAATTCCACCACCAGTAGCTCCTAAACCTCACATTAACCCTGTTTCTCCCCCATGGTCTATTCAACAAGAAACTACTGACCAACCAATCCCACAGCAAACCGAAAACAGTGCCCCAGCCTCTGCAGAAGCTCTAGTCACAGAGGCTGGTGCTGCCTTTGCCCCTGCCCCTGAAATGGGGGCCCCAACATTGTCTGAAGAAAAGCCTACATTAGCCCCTGAATCCCATGATGTTTCACACTATCCTGAACAACTTCCTCCAGATAATGCCTGGAAACAACAAGAATCCGAAATGGAGCCGAACCAGCAACCAGAAACCTGGAATGAGAAACAACTCCAGCCGCAAATTAATTCTGCTCCTGTCACTCCACCTGTTATGCAGTCAGATCCATATGTCAGATCATGGAATCCAGCTCCAACTCAAGGTCATCAGCAGATTCCAGTAAGTACTTGGGGTCCAAATGAGGTCCAATTGCAAGTCCCATCTCAAAACCAGTCTCAAACACAGCCACAGTGGATGACACAGCCTAAAACTTCACCCCCAATCAAACATAAACCACAGCCTCAGCCCCAAATCAATTCTTGGGCACCAAGTCAAAATCAGTCAACCCCACAAGCTCCATGGTCTCAGCCACATGAGCCGGCACAACTATCTGTCAATGTTTGGCAACAACAAGATCAAAATCAAGCCCAGGAACATCCAGCATGGACCCAACAACAACAGTTAACGCCACATTGGGCATCATCCCCTCAGCAACAGCCACAGCCTTCTTGGACTCAACATCAGAGGCAATCACAGCCCCAACCACCTTGGGTCTCTCAGGCCAAACAGCAAGAGCCAACACAGCCATCTGCAAATGCATGGACTCAGCCAAAAAGTCAAATTCAAGCACAGCCTCCATGGGCTCAGCAGACTCAACCTCCACCTCAGCCCACAGCACCAGTCCAGCAACCCATGAATCCTTGGCCACCAGTGCCAGCCCAGTCCCAACCACTTCCACCATGGGGACAAGAACATGCTTCTCAACAACATCCTCAACAAGCAATGAACTCTTGGACACCTGCACAGAATCAAATCACGCCTCCTTGGGCTCAGCCACTCCCACCAACTGAGACTCAGGCACATCCTCCATGGTCACCAAAGCCTCAACAGCAAGGATCACAGCTACATGTGAGCCAGTGGGCACCTCCAAAATCTCAGTCTCAGCCAGCTGTAAATGCTTGGGCACCCCAACACCAACAGAGCAACAGCATTGCCCAAAACGAATGCCAGAAATTGCCTCCCCAACCAATCAAGCCATGGAATCCAACTCCGAGCTCTCAGTCCACTCCTCCACGACGAATGAACTCCTATACAACTGGGACAAAGGTGCCATCTCCTATTCCAACAAGTAATACTATGTCCCCCTCTGGTTTTGGGTCTGCATTTGAGATGCCAGCCTTGAGAGGGAAAGGAGCTGAAATGTTCGCCAACAGGCAATCCAGAATGGAGAAGTACATTGTGGACTCTACCACAGTGCAGAATAAGGCAAGACCATCTTCACCTTCTCCTTCTTTGCCAATTTCCTGGAAATATTCACAGAATTGCCGGGCTCCCCCGCCATTGGCATATAATCCAATTCATTCACCGTCATATCCACCTGGTGCTATCAAACAGCCTCCCCCCTCTAGCCCCTTAGCAGCAAACAAGAACAAAAATAAAGATAAGAAAAAACCTTCCCCGAAACCTCTTCATGTTCTTGATGTCATGAAGCATCAGCCTTATCAGCTGAATTCCTCCCTTTTTACCTATGGCCCAGCAGCAGAGAAACTTGCTGCAGAAAAGGAGGTAGCTGAAAAGCTTGCTGCTCAAAAAGCAGCTGAAGCCCAGGCTCAAGCTCAGGCCCAGGCCCAAATACAAGCCCAAGCATTAGGTCCCCCAAATCAAAACCAGCAAATGGCATATAACCAAGGTCCTCCCCCTTATGGTTTTATGCCACAACAGGCCCAGCAAACCTACGGGATGGCTGATCAGTCACCTATGCAAGATGCCCTTTACCACCAAGCCCCTCCTAATACATATCAGCCTGCTTTAAATTCTTATCAACAACATCCTCAACAGGTCCCATATCAACAAGAATACAACCCCCAACAAGCTTACCAACAGCCTCCTGTAAATCCTTACCAACAAGCACCAAGCCCTCCCTACCAACAGCCCTCCCCATCCTCCTATCAGACATGTCCTAATCCAGTATATCAAGCTGAACCTGCACTGGCCTACCAACCAGCCCCTAATTCTTATGTTGTGCCATCTTACCCAGTAGCAGCGAGGGCTGACTCGGCCTCAGGAAGCAGTATTATTGCTGCCCCAAAACCCAAATTTTCAGCCAAGAAGTGTGCTGCCCAGGTGTGGAAGCCAAGCACTCCTGAAAAATAGTTGTGTTATAGTGATTTTTCTCCAGTGTTTTTTTACCTTAGGACAACTAAACTATGATCCAGATACTTTATGTAGAGCAGAAGCATACTTCCAAACAGAAATATTGTGTAACAACTTACTTTTTATGATCTTCCAGAAGAGCGCATAGATATTTCAGAATTATATAACAGTGTGTTTTTACAGAAGAATGCTCTGCCACGTACGTTATACAAATCTTATTTAAGACGTGGCCTACAGGTAAGACAAGAATGTACTTAGTCAGCTTAGACTTAATTTTGATCAAAGGGAATCATTGATGATTGAGTTTGAGAAGAGAAACATAAATGCTTAATAATGAGGGAAATATTTGGACAGGTGAAAAAGTGACAGAGATGCATAATGGTATGTTATGAGGGCTACTGAGTAAATGATTAGCAATAGAACATAATCCTTCAAACCAAACCAACACTATATAATCATATTGCAACACCTCAGTGGACAGACAGAAATAAATACATGAACAATCTTATGATGGTTGAAATATGCAAGTAAACGTTGTATGAACAGCTTCTGGCAGAGCCAACAGTGCAAGGAAATATTGAATAACACAGAGACAGAAGAGACAGAAGAGAGGAGATACTGTATAACACAGAGACAGAATGTATTAAGTGACTATTTTATGTAGTGAAGTTCATTCATCTCCCGCTTTCAGAGCAAAATAAAAACTTTGTTATATTTCTAAATTGTCAGTAATGTTTCAGACTTTCTTCATAATTGAAGAAATGGATGTACTCAGTATGAGTTTTTTCAAGTAAGTTGAATAGTGTCAATATTTTCATGTTTAACAGCTGGCACATAGTTGGAGAGAGCTTAATTTTTACGTTTTAAGAAAATAAGTATATTTTGTGCAATTTCTTGTTTATTTTTTAGGAAGACATTTCTGTTTGCTTCAGTATTTTCCAGCAGTTCTACTAGAAGAGCATCAAATAAAACATAGAAACTCAAGTTCATTTATAGTTTGATTGCTATCTGATCTTTTTTGCTGTCTTTTGTTCATTTCTTTGTGTGATGTTTTCTTCATAGTACACTATTTGTAAAATGTACCACAGTGCCATTAAAACGACTGTCTTCAGTTTTGTTTGTTTGTGCATGTACTTCACTCACGTCCATCTTTACAATCACGCATTTCTTGCACCTCTCACTATTCTCTGCTTTCATATTTCTTTTGAAAATCATTCTTCTTATCTTTTAGAAGTAGATTTCTTGTCAGTTAATAAGGTTAGTAAAATATTTACAACTGTCATTATTCATAAATACAGTAGATACCGTTAGTATTTACACTAAATACATTAAATACAAGTAAATACAGTTATCTCTGATTGAAAAAAAAGGTTTAAAAAAAAAACAATAGGTCATTTTAGATTGCATAAATCCATATATTTTTTAGGTGTATATGAAATTATACTTTCTATTATTATTTACATAATATTCGGTCCTTTATATGCATGAGAGTAATTATTGCCTGCATCAATAAATAATAAATAAATAAATGGAAAAATCAATAATTTGTACACCTGAAGAAACACTGTCAAAAGGCAAGCTGGAGAATGAGTTTTGTTCTTAATTCGGGCCTGTGTTGCATCATATTTTCATGAGCTAGTAAGACATCCTTCATAACTGGGGAAAAGTGGAAGTGATATGAATGAATGCCCTGCAAGGCCTGCTGCGGGAGCTATATTTGGAGAAATGTGATCTCAGGTCCCATGATTTGAAATGCGGGAGACGCTTTACGGCACCTGTCACTTTTATATCACTTCAGACTGATTCATTTATGTTTTTACAAAACATCAGACACACAAATGTGCAACGTCTACACCACAGTCATATGTGTCAATATTAAATCAGACATTTCTGGTATTCAAAATAATGAAACTATTATTTATTTAACACTTCACTGGCTTCTTAAAACAATACATTACATTTTTATTGTACAAAATAAATTTTTTAATGCATATAATACACATTTTTCCACATGCATTGTTTTTGGTCAACTTTTTTCCTCTACTACATACAAATTCACAAACATGTATGTTATCATTATAATATTTGGTTACAATTTATTTTAAGCTTATGGTGTAATTATACATTTAAGTACTGAATAATATGATTACATGTTAGGGTTAGGCTTAGGGTCACTTGCATGTAATTATGCATCATTTATTGTTATTATTATAGTAAGTAACGTGTAACAAGGACACCTTGAAATAAAGTGTTTCCAAGTGTTCCATATTTTTAGCTCATAACATCACATTTTATTAAAAATGCACATTTTACTCATCATGCAAAATCTGAGATATCAAATGAACTGTAGGAATAAGTGCCTTGCAAGTTCATATCATAAGCAGAAGGTGGCAGCACAGCTCTTCGTGTGTAGTGCGATTCAATTCATTTCTTGTGGAAACCTGAAGGGAAATTGTCCTCGTGCCCATGCACATATATCAGTGACCCTCTCTGCCCCTTGAAAGCGTTTCGAAACAACGACTTGTTTATTTCCACCTGTTTTAAATGAATTTGTTTGCTCATTTCAGGCACTTAGGAGCTCATCCTTGTCACCACCGGTCAGACTTTCATCAGCGGGTCTCTACTCCAGGTCGGTTTCATCTTCTCCATCACCCAGACCTGCATCCCACACTGTTTCCATTCGGCCCTCAGTGGGACAGACCGCCCGGATACCCCGGGGTCACAAGCCGCCCACCCCCTGGGAAGCTGCCTCTCGCCACCCACTGGGGCTCGTGGATGAAGCCTTTACATTTCTGGACATTCAGCAGTCGATTGCCTCCAACCTGCGCTACGCGGCTCAGAGTAAGCTCTTACCCGAGCCTCCGGCCGAGTGGAGGGCAAAGGTCGCGTATGAACCTCCGTCAAAAAACAAAAAGGACAGTTTAAGTCAATCACCTTTGATTTTTCTGTCCCCAAGCAGGAGCACGGCGTCGGCACCAGCTGGTCCTGTCCCATACGGGTCAGGGTCACCCTTTAGACAAGCCCAAAGGTCAATGACAGAGGCTAATCTCGGGCCTTTACCGGCCGATCCTCGTAGACTGAGACTCTATAAAGCCAAAGATAGCAGTACTCGGAGACGTTGAAGGAGAGTGAAAGTCAAATCAAATATTGCTGGAAAGTGAGTAAAGTGACATTATCATGGCTAGTACCAGTGAACAAGAAAGACGGAGAAGTTGATATTGCATAATGAGGGTCCATGAAAGTCAGAAGATGATACGAGAAGTTGAGTTTATGAAGATTATTAGTGTTACAGCTTGCTTCTGAAATTCACACTTACATTAATCACTAATTGTGATCAGTGAATATGCACCCCTTGTGAAGAAGAAGTACCTTTAAGCATAACATTTATTTTATCCCTCTGGGGTCCGAGGATGTTTTTGGGGCCCTGGAGATGTTTTTCAGTTGCTTAAAAGCATATGAATGGCTTAAGTCTGCTTTCACTGTATTCAGCACACACTGGGCTTCACTGACATGTGAGCAGCATGTATGGACGTGATTGTGCTTTTGAGAAAGCAACGTTTATGTGTGCTTAATGAAAAAAATCAAGTCACTGATATAACGTTACATGCTACATGTACTTGCTATTATAATATTAATAACAATAAATGATGCATGCAAGTAAGCCTAAACCGAACCCTAATCCTAACCCTAACTATATAGTAAGTACATGTAGTTAATTAATATTACTCAATACTTAAATGTATAATTACACTGTAACAATGACACCTTAAAATAAAGTGTAACTCATATGTTTAAAAAGAGTACTTATTGTGGAAATAATATACAGTGCAAATATATATACTTAAGTGCAAACTGAATGCAATGTTTTGGACACCTAACTGCATGCTAATTGAAATGAAATGAAAATGTATATTCAGCTGAACTTTAAAATCCTTTTTTGACCCAAGTACGTATAGAGTGATCTTAAAAGTGTACTTAAGTGCGTTAACAACACAGTAATGAACATGCACTCTTTCTAAGTAGACTTAAGTGGCCTTTTATTTAACTAATTACATCTGCAAGTACATGTTTTTTTATATTAAGAGTTGAAGCACACTACAAGTGCACATTCGATTCAATTAAGTGTGCTTCTTGTTCACAAGGGTCATGCATTCAGTTGTAAAGTATTGCACTAATGAATGGGGCAAAGTGATTGTGCATGATACATGCTAAAGAAATAACAAAACATTACACATCTTCATAGTACATAATGTTAATGCTAGTGTGAGACACTTGTATAATTACAAATTAACAGCAAATTTGAAATTACTGCATTAAAGTTCCCCTGTTATGGGTTATGAAAGGTTCATATTTTGGTTTTGGGAGTCCCCAACAACAGGTGGACATGCATGCAAGGTCAAAAAACACTTTCATTGTTTTATAATATGCATTTATTTTTACCTTCTTTGCTCAACGACTCCTAAACGATTCGCTCAACGATTTATTTTTCCAAACCCCTCCTTTGCCTGATGCTCCGATTGGTCTCATTTTTATTTCATCATGTCTGTAATGCCTGATAAATCAGTGTTTGTGAGCGCAGTGCTGCTTTGTGTACAGCTATTTTACCGCTCAAAAAGCAGCAGCTAATGGCAAAGAATGAATTTGCATTTTCATTAAGACCAACGCGAAAGTCAAGTTTCCCAGGTCTGCGCGCGCAACAACTGGGCAGGAAATATTCTAATGTTTCATGTTAATGTCAACATAAAACGGCTTGGGATTCGTTTTAAAAATGACTCGTTTCAATGATTCACAGTCGACTCATTCTTTGAGAGACAATAAGTGATGTTTTATTAACAAATATCGTGAGGAGCACGCGCGGATAATTAACACTGTTAATTCGTCATCACCATCTATCTAATCAGCATGAGAGAGAATCCCTATAAATAATCAAAGCAGTCTTACCTTCATCGTTTCTAGTCATTCAGCATCCCTCCACCACCAAAGTTTTTATTACTTTGCTTCAGGAATTAATTAAAATATGCAGGGACCATTGCTAAAATATGTTCTATCGTGTTGGAAATATGCCCTACACCAAACCCAACCTAAACCTACCCGATAGTGTTGACAAATGAAAAAACTATATAAAAACGTATTTGTTGATGCAACCGTTCTATTTGAACTTCCTTTTTGATTTGAACTGTTATGTCGAACCGTAGTTACACAGAATTTGAATCGGAGCTCCTCAACTCTCAAGTACATCTTCGTACTCCGTGAGCTACCGAACAAACCTACCTTCTATGAAAACACATAAACTGGATATGTGCGATGCTAACGTTCAAAAGCATCAGTTTTCAAATTTTCGAAATTTTCAGTTTTCGAAGCCATAACATGATATTCTTCAAGTAATTGTGCAAAAATTACGCTTTTTGAATCGAAACTCTGTAAATTTGTGTTGAAAAGGAATAAAAGGCGTCAGAGTTTTACTGCCTCTAGTGTTATTTTATTTCGGAAACTGCAGCGATATATATACTTATTGCTACGAATTTCATGTCTCGCTGAAAAGTGCACCCAGTTACATAAATGCCACAAGACCAGGTAGAACAAAACCAACTAGGGGGCCCCTGTGGGTTAACCCATGTGGGGTTCATTGCAGTTTGCTCATTTGGGGCCCAATGAGGATTTTCTGTGGGCAATCCACTGTGGACTTGCCCACAAAAAAAAAAAAACTTGTGATTTTTGTTTTGTTTTTTTGTTTATTTATTTACCCAGCAAACATGCCCCTTTGGGGCCCACGTGGGCAGAAAATCTTGCCCACGCGGGCAGCCCACTCTGGGCCCCAAGACCAGCGTGAAATGTGGGGCATATGTGGCCCCCACACTGTGGGGCCCGGGTGGGGCCTGAGCGGGACAACTCAAAGTGCGGGTTGACTGTGGGCTGGCCCACACAAAGCAGAGTGGGCCACAAATGGGGCCAATTGTGGGCCCATAACATGCCCACAGGTATGTCCACACTGTGGGCTGGGTGTGGACACATGTGGGGAGAGTGTTTGGAATACTGTGGGTCAAAGGTTTGCCCTCTATTTGTCCTTAAAAACATTAAATGTTAAATGTAGTTTGGTTCTGCCAATAGTGTCCCAGCCGAAAATGTGTATCTTGGGCCCCAGTAGACCGCTGCAGTAGACTCCAGACTTTGGAGGAAAATGTGGGTATAAACCTGTGTAGGGCCATTGTGGGCTTAACAAATAACAAAACTTTGTACCTGCAGAATGCTGCAATATTACTATTAATGCACATGCAGAATACCTGCACATGTTGAAAGCAGAAATAATAAATTAAGAGTCATACATTTCTAATACTTATTTTTATTCATGGCCAAAAATGCAGAGAATACACTGTTCAAAAGTTTAGGATCGGTAAGATTTGTAAATGTTTTTGAAAGAAGTCTCTTATTCTCTCCAAACCTAGATTTATTTGATCAGAAAAACAGGTAAAGCAGTAACATTATGAAATATTACAATTTTAAATGTGTGTCTCGTACTGTATCGTGTCTCCTGTCAGTGTCGGGTGCTTGCTTGGTCATTTGTTGTGATTAACAGGAAAGTGTATTCAGCTGAATTGGAGTAGTATTTTTTTAATGGGTTTAAAAAGGTTAATATACCGCAGCAGCGGTCGTCTGAAGCCCTCCTCGTGAGAAGAGAAGAGTGTAAACACCATCGACTCTACCGTGTGACTCCACCGGACAGGGACACCGGCAAAGGATATAAGTATCGCTTTTTATTTATCTTCTTTCTTACAGCTTGTTTCACTTCTGTTTTAGTTTGTATAATTTGTCATTTTTATTGTATTTCTTTATCTTCTTAAATGTGTATATAATATTTATAGTTGTAACTTTTAATTTGAGTCATTTCTCTTATTTGTAAGTGGCTCTGGATAAAACTAAATGACTGAAAGTAAAGTAAAGTATACTGTGTTAAGCTAACTGAGACTTCTTATACCACTTGCATTTCATTGCTCTTTTGTTGATTTTGATTTCTTCCATTGTACTCATTTGTTTATCATAAACAGTTTGATAATGGCAACAGGAATGTTTTTAAATAGTATAATAATTTGGGGAGAATAGACATTTTTATTCTAACTCGTCCGATCTCGGTCAATTTGACCCTTGTTACAATACTTCAATAGTTCTGTCCATCAGGGGATCATAATATATTGGGATTATTTTACTAAGTTTAGGAGTGATTTTGACACCTAAATAACTAAAATCATCTGTAGTTGTCATGAATGGGGAGAATATTATGAGTTTATGTTTTAAATTCTCAGAAGTTTTCAATTAATCTTTTCATATTAGGGATATTGCACTGTTAAACATTGCCTAGTATTTTTCCCGTAAGTTACTGGCAGCACGGTTCCCAGCAAGTTACTGCATTTGGTTTTACAGCAATGTACTGTAATACAACTTTACAGTATGTAGAACAATGTACCGTATAACTACAAACAGTGTTGTACTGTATTTTTACAGTACATTTTTTTTCTTGTTATTTGCTATTATTGTGTAATGTGTTGTTGAAATAGTACATCCATATAGTTAGTACAATCGTGATACTACTATAATTCAGAATAACATTACAAATGAAAACATATTTACAAAAGTATTTTTATTAAAACATTTCAAAGTTTAGTATAGTGCATCAACAATTTACAGACATGAAAGAATTTGAAGTGTGCAAGAATATAAATGAAATAAACACATGCATCTCGAGGGCTGGATTGGGAATCAATGTCCTAAATGTCAGACCTGTGTCCCCATATACAGTATGTATATCTAGACCTGTGTCCCCATATACAGTATGTATATCTAGACCTGTGTCCCCATATACAGTATGTATATCTAGACCTGTGTCCCCATATACAGTATGTATATCTAGACCTGTGTCCCCATATACAGTATGTATATCTAGACCTGTGTCCCCATATACAGTATGTATATCTAGACCTGTGTCCCCATATACAGTATGTATATCTAGACCTGTGTCCCCATATACAGTATGTATATTCAGACCCTGCGTCCCCATATACAGTATGTATATTCAGACCTGCGTCCCCATATACAGTATGTATATTCAGACCTGTGTCCCCATATACAGTATGTATATTCAGACCTGCGTCCCCATATACAGTATGTATATTCAGACCTTTGTCCCCATATACAGTATGTATATCTAGACCTGTGTCCCCATATACAGTATGTATATTTAGACCTGTGTCCCCATATACAGTATGTATATTTAGACCTGTGTCCCCATATACAGTATGTATATTTAGACCTGTGTCCCCATGTACAGTATGTATATTTAGACCTGTGTCCCCATATACAGTATGTATATTCAGACCTGTGTCCCCATGTACAGTATGTATATTTAGATCCGTGTCCCCATATACACTATGTATATTCAGACCTGTGTCCCCATATACAGTATGTATATTCAGACCTGTGTCCCCATATACAGTATGTATATTTAGATCCGTGTCCCCATATACAGTATGTATATTCAGACCTGTGTCCCCCATATACAGTATGTATATTTAGACCTGTGTCCCCATGTACAGTATGTATATTCAGACCTGTGTCCCATATACAGTATGTATATTCAGACCTGTGTCCCCATGTACAGTATGTATATTCAGACCTGTGTCCCCATATACAGTATGTATATTCAGACCTGTGTCCCCATGTACAGTATGTATATTCAGACCTGTGTCCCCATATACAGTATGTATATTCAGACCTGTGTCCCCATATACAGTATGTATATTCAGACCTGTGTCCCCATATACAGTATGTATATTCAGACCTGTGTCCCCATATACAGTATGTATATTCAGACCTGTGTCCCCATATACAGTATGTATATTCAGACCTGTGTCCCCATATACAGTATGTATATTCAGACCTGTGTCCCCATGTACAGTATGTATATTCAGACCTGTGTCCCCATGTACAGTATGTATATTTAGACCTGTGTCCCCATGTACAGTATGTATATTCAGACCTGTGTCCCCATGTACAGTATGTATATTTAGACCTGTGTCCCCATGTACAGTATGTATATTCAGACCTGTGTCCCCATGTACAGTATGTATATTCAGACCTGTGTCCCCATATACAGTATGTATATTCAGACCTGTGTCCCCATGTACAGTATGTATATTTAGATCTGTGTCCCCATATACAGTATGTATATTCAGACCTGTGTCCCCATGTACAGTATGTATATTCAGACCTGTGTCCCCATATACAGTATGTATATTTAGTCCTGTGTCCCCATATACAGTATGTATATTTAGACCTGTGTCCCCATATACAGTATGTATATTTAGACCTGTGTCCCCATATACAGTATGTATATCTAGACCTGTGTCCCCATGTACAGTATGTATATTCAGACCTGTGTCCCCATGTACAGTATGTATATTCAGACCTGTGTCCCCATGTACAGTATGTATATTCAGACCTGTGTCCCCATGTACAGTATGTATATTCAGACCTATGTCCACATATACAGTATGTATATCTAGACCTGTGTCCCCATATACAGTATGTATATTTAGACCTGTGTCCCCATATACAGTATGTATATTCAGACCTGTGTCCCCATATACAGTATGTATATTTAGATCTGTGTCCCCATATACAGTATGTATATTCAGACCTGTGTCCCCATATACAGTATGTATATTTAGATCTGTGTCCCCATATACAGTATGTATATTCAGACCTGTGTCCCCATATACAGTATGTATATTTAGATCTGTGTCCCCATATACAGTATGTATATTCAGACCTGTGTCCCCATATACAGTATGTATATTTAGACCTGTGTCCCCATATACAGTATGTATATTCAGACCTGCGTCCCCATATACAGTATGTATATTCAGGACCTGCGTCCCCATATACAGTATGTATATTTAGATCTGTGTCCCCATATATAGTATGTATATTCAGACCTGTGTCCCCATATACAGTATGTATATTTAGACCTGTGTCCCCATATACAGTATGTATATTTAGACCTGTGTCCCCATATACAGTATGTATATTCAGACCTGCGTCCCCATATACAGTATGTATATTCAGACCTGCGTCCCCATATACAGTATGTATATTTAGATCCGTGTCCCCATATATAGTATGTATATTCAGACCTGTGTCCCCATATACAGTATGTATATTTAGACCTGTGTCCCCCATATACAGTATGTATTTAGACCTGTGTCCCCATGTCTTGTGTCTCCCTTCCTCTTGTGCCCATATATGGTCCTTCCTGTTTCCTGTTCATTATTAGTTCATTTAGTCCCAGCTGTGTGTGTTGATTATGTTCCAGGTGTGTCTCGTTAGTCCTGTGACTGTCTATTTATAGTGTGTTCTGCCCCATGGTTGTTATGGGTCTTCAGGTCTCCACGTTGCAGTCCAGCCAGTATATGATCCTGTTTTGAGTTATTAAAGTTGTTTTGAGTTATTAAAGTTGTTTTGAGGTCTACCTGCGTCTCCTCTTACCGTGTGGAGTGATACAGAACAACCGATCTATAAAAGGATGTTAATGGCTGAGATTGGGATTTGCGGCAGTATGTAGAGGATTTCCTTGAGCTTGTTCCCCAGCTGAGCTGGCCTGACGCTGCTTTGGGAGTGTGCTTTCTGCTAGGGCTGGACAGCGATACGATTCGATGTGAACTTCATGTTTCTGATTTTCCCCTGATCAAATTAATTTATCTAATTTTGTATTTCAATGGATCCAATTTCGAAGTCGAAGGATTTAAATCTCGCTGCCCAGACCCCTCTGAGGCACGCGGCGTCTCTCCAGCTCATCCCACGCCGAGGACCCCCACAAACCAGTCCGAACCATCAGCCTAGCCCCAGTCACCCTCATACAGCTCCACCATCCTCAGATATATTACACTTGATATGGACAATTTATTGTTTACATTTTAGTGTCACAGAAATCAAATTTTAGTGCAACATGTGCATGGTGTAGTGATTCTAAAATAATAGAGAAGAAGCTAATTGTGTTTGTGTGCTATCAAGCAGAAACTGTTGATCCGTAACAGCCGTACTTGTAACGTACGCTTCACTTTAAAAGATGAAATCATTCTTTGGTGACCCGGCCTGACCCTTCACCACACGCCCTGCTGCACCAGATTCACTTCAGCTAATTCAATCTCCGTTTCGCTGTTAATCAATCAATAACTGAATATTCGCAAGTGTTGTGCTGTGTGTGAATGTTGTCACAAATTATTTGTTTGCCTGTGAGGTTTATGTGACAATGCATGCGCTCGATCCACTTAAAAATGGTGTTAATTTCTACTTTTATTTCTTTATTCTGTGACTGAATGTTTCTTCATGAAGGACATGAGCAAGCTAAACTTTGACCTGTTTGATTTATAAAATGTTGATCAATATACAAAATGATTTTGTGCATCAGAGAGGAGTTCAGTATTGTGAACGGTTTGATTTATACCTTCTGTATGTGGCTGGAATAAATCCATGCTTTGCTCTTGTATTAAAGGATCTTTGAATTCTTTTGGGAATTTCTGAGTAAAGTCCACTGCATATTGTGAGAAATTGAGCCTGAGGCAGAGTGGGTTTCAGTCCAGCCGTCTGTAACATGTCTTATGTAATGGCTTGCTCGGCTCGACTCCTGAGCTTGTTCTTGTCATACAACCGTGCTATGTGGCAGCTGACATTGAAGACTGAACCCTGTTCAAAATAGGCTTCTGCAATTAATCTGCTGTTTGATATAAGTTATAGTCAGCGTTGGCCATTCCAGTTATATTATATAAATAAGAATGAATCTGTAATAATATACATAAATTAGGAGTATATTTCTTATTTGTAGTGGTATACTATACTCTTGTAAGGATACCAGTGATCCCACTATACATGTCTTTCCTCACATCTGCGATGTAATGATTGATTGTCACATGACAGATCTGGGAGTGACCGTTTTATTTGAGCATAGGATGAAGGAAACGAGGGACCATCTAACTTCATATACACAATGTAATGAATCATCAGTCTTTTTCTAATATTTATATTAACACATTCCATTAACATATCTATGGACATCTCACTTAAGACTAAATAAATACAAAATTATAATTAAACTGTATTTGGAGTGTTTCTTTATTGAAAAATGCACATTTCTTAATATTACAGTATTTGCCTATTGCTTGAACACTTTTTACAAAACTCCGGCTCATTGTGTCAAAACTTTACACATAAACACACAAGACACAACCCTGGGAAATAAACCATTCACATCTATGTCGAATTGAAACTCCGCTATCAAAACCTATCAATCCTTTGTCAAAATGATACACACTTGCATCACATGAATACACTTTCAGATTAGCAGCAACACACTAGTGTACTTTATATAAAACACTGCAGTCTTTCATTTTCACTGTTTTTATTCAGTTCATCAGTTAGCATTCTGTGAAGCTCAATGCAACACTCACCGTTTTTGTTCTGTTTTTTTTTTCCAACAAAGGTTTTCACAACAACCAAAAATGAAAGTACTGAAAGGTTACAAATGACATCAACTCAATACTGCACATCACAATACTTTACAGTACAGTACATGCAGTAACGCAAAAATAATACACAAAGAAAACAAAATACACTACCGTAACACTACGCGCAAATAAAAATTCAGAATAACATTACAAATCAAAACATATTTACAAAAGTATTTTTATTAAAACATTTCAAAGTTTAGTATAGTGCATCAACAATTTACAGACATGAAAGAATTTGAAGTGTGCAAGAATATAAATGAAATAAACACATGCATCTCGAGGGCTGGATTGGGAATCAATGTCCTAAATGTCAGACCTGTGTCCCCATATACAGTATGTATATCTAGACCTGTGTCCCCATATACAGTATGTATATCTAGACCTGTGTCCCCATATACAGTATGTATATCTAGACCTGTGTCCCCATATACAGTATGTATATCTAGACCTGTGTCCCCATATACAGTATGTATATCTAGACCTATGTCCCCATATACAGTATGTATATCTAGACCTGTGTCCCCATATACAGTATGTATATCTAGACCTGTGTCCCCATATACAGTATGTATATCTAGACCTGTGTCCCCATATACAGTATGTATATTCAGACCTGCGTCCCCATATACAGTATGTATATTCAGACCTGCGTCCCCATATACAGTATGTATATTCAGACCTGTGTCCCCATATACAGTATGTATATTCAGACCTGCGTCCCCATATACAGTATGTATATTCAGACCTTTGTCCCTATATACAGTATGTATATCTAGACCTGCGTCCCCATATACAGTATGTATATTTAGACCTGTGTCCCCATATACAGTATGTATATTTAGACCTGTGTCCCCATATACAGTATGTATATTTAGACCTGTGTCCCCATATACAGTATGTATATTTAGACCTGTGTCCCCATATACAGTATGTATATTCAGACCTGTGTCCCCATGTACAGTATGTATATTTAGATCCGTGTCCCCATATACACTATGTATATTCAGACCTGTGTCCCCATATACAGTATGTATATTCAGACCTGTGTCCCCATATACATTATGTATATTTAGATCCGTGTCCCCATATACAGTATGTATATTCAGACCTGTGTCCCCCATATACAGTATGTATATTTAGACCTGTGTCCCCATGTACAGTATGTATATTCAGACCTGTGTCCCCATATACAGTATGTATATTCAGACCTGTGTCCCCATGTACAGTATGTATATTCAGACCTGTGTCCCCATATTACAGTATGTATATTCAGACCCTGTGTCCCCATGTACAGTATGTATATTCAGACCTGTGTCCCCATATACAGTATGTATATTCAGACCTGTGTCCCCATATACAGTATGTATATTCAGACCTGTGTCCCCATATACAGTATGTATATTCAGACCTGTGTCCCCATATACAGTATGTATATTCAGACCTGTGTCCCCATATACAGTATGTATATTCAGACCTGTGTCCCCATATACAGTATGTATATTCAGACCTGTGTCCCCATGTACAGTATGTATATTCAGACCTGTGTCCCCATGTACAGTATGTATATTTAGACCTGTGTCCCCATGTACAGTATGTATATTCAGACCTGTGTCCCCATGTACAGTATGTATATTTAGACCTGTGTCCCCATGTACAGTATGTATATTCAGACCTGTGTCCCCATGTACAGTATGTATATTCAGACCTGTGTCCCCATATACAGTATGTATATTTAGATCTGTGTCCCCATATACAGTATGTATATTCAGACCTGTGTCCCCATATACAGTATGTATATTTAGACCTGTGTCCCCATATACAGTATGTATATTCAGACCTGTGTCCCCATATACAGTATGTATATTTAGACCTGTGTCCCCATATACAGTATGTATATTCAGACCTGCGTCCCCATATACAGTATGTATATTCAGACCTGCGTCCCCATATACAGTATGTATATTTAGATCTGTGTCCCCATATAGTAGTATGTATATCAGACCTGTGTCCCCATATACAGTATGTATATTTAGACCTGTGTCCCCATATACAGTATGTATATTTAGACCTGTGTCCCCATGTCTTGTGTCTCCCTTCTCTTGTGCCCATATATGGTCCTTCCTGTTTCCTGTTCATTATTAGTTCAGTTAGTCCCAGCTGTGTGGTTGATTATGTTCCAGGTGTGTCTCGTTAGTCCTGTGACTGTCTTATTTATAGTGTGTTCTGCCCCATGGTTGTTATGGGTCTTCAGGTCTCCCACGTTGCAGTCCATCCAGTATATGATCCTGTTTTGAGTTATTAAAGTTGTTTTGAGTTATTAAAGTTGTTTTGAGGTCTACCTGCGTCTCCTCTTACCGTGTGGAGTGATACAGAACAACCGATCTATAAAAGGATGTTAATGGCTGAGATTGGGATTTGCGGCAGTATGTAGAGGATTTCCTTGAGCTTGTTCCCCAGCTGAGCTGGCCTGACGCTGCTTTGGGAGTGTGCTTTCTGCTAGGGCTGGACAGCGATACGATTCGATGTGAACTTCATGTTTCTGATTTTCCCCTGATCAAATTAATTTATCTAATTTTGTATTTCAATGGATCCAATTTCGAAGTCGAAGGATTTAAATCTCGCTGCCCAGACCCCTCTGAGGCACGCGGCGTCTCTCCAGCTCATCCCACGCCGAGGACCCCCACAAACCAGTCCGAACCATCAGCCTAGCCCCAGTCACCCTCATACAGCTCCACCATCCTCAGATATATTACACTTGATATGGACAATTTATTGTTTACATTTTAGTGTCACAGAAATCAAATTTTAGTGCAACATGTGCATGGTGTAGTGATTCTAAAATAATAGAGAAGAAGCTAATTGTGTTTGTGTGCTATCAAGCAGAAACTGTTGATTCCGTAACAGCCGTACTTGTAACGTACGCTTAACTTTAAAAGATGAAATCATTCTTTGGTGACCCGGCCTGACCCTTCACCACACGCCCTGCTGCACCAGATTCACTTCAGCTAATTCAATCTCCGTTTCGCTGTTAATCAATCAATAACTGAATATTCGCAAGTGTTGTGCTGTGTGTGAATGTTGTCACAAATTATTTGTTTGCCTGTGAGGTTTATGTGACAATGCATGCGCTCGATCCACTTAAAAATGGTGTTAATTTCTACTTTTATTTCTTTATTCTGTGACTGAATGTTTCTTCATGAAGGACATGAGCAAGCTAAACTTGACCTGTTTGATTTATAAAATGTTGATCAATATACAAAATGATTTTGTTGCATCAGAGAGGAGTTCAGTATTGTGAACGGTTTGATTTATACCTTCTGTATGTGGCTGGAATAAATCCATGCTTTGCTCTTGTATTAAAGGATCTTTGATTCTTTTGGGAATTTCTGAGTAAAGTCCACTGCATATTGTGAGAAATCGAGCCTGAGGCAGAGTGGGTTTCAGTCCAGCCGTCTGTAACATGTCTTATGTAATGGCTTGCTCGGCTCGACTCCTGAGCTTTGTTCTTGTCATACAACCGTGCTATGTGGCAGCTGACATTGAAGACTGAACCCTGTTCAAAATAGGCTTCTGCAATTAATCTGCTGTTTGATATAAGTTATAGTCAGCGTTGGCCATTCCAGTTATATTATATAAATAAGAATGAATCTGTAATAATATACATAAATTAGGAGTAATATTTTCTTATTGTTAGTGGTATACTATACTCTTGTAAGGATACCAGTGATCCCACTATACATGTCTTTCCTCACATCTGCGATGTAATGATTGATTGTCACATGACAGATCTGGGAGTGACCGTTTTATTTGAGCATAGGATGAAGGAAACGAGGGACCATCTAACTTCATATACACAATGTAATGAATCATCAGTCTTTTTTCTAATAGTTATATTAACACATTCCATTAACATATCTATGGACATCTCAACTTAAGGACTAATAAATACAAAA
Source organism: Oxygymnocypris stewartii (assembly GCA_003573665.1). Taxonomy (NCBI): domain Eukaryota; kingdom Metazoa; phylum Chordata; class Actinopteri; order Cypriniformes; family Cyprinidae; genus Oxygymnocypris; species Oxygymnocypris stewartii. The sequence continues at coordinate 17,161 of QVTF01024090.1, read as the reverse complement.
TTATAATTAACTGTATTTGGAGTGTTTTTCTTTATTGAAAAATGCACATTTCTTAATATTACAGTATTTGCCTATTGCTGAACACTTTTTACAAAACTACGGCTCATTGTGTCAAACTTTACACATAAAAACACAAGACACAAACCTGGGAAATAAACCATTCACATCTATGTCGAATTGAAACTCCGCTATCAAAACCTATCAATCCTTTGTCAAAATGATACACACTTGCATCACATGAATACACTTTCAGATTAGCAGCAACACACTAGTGTACTTTATATAAAACACTGCAGTCTTTCATTTTCACTGTTTTTATTCAGTTCATCAGTTAGCATTCTGTGAAGCTCAATGCAACACTCAACCGTTTTTGTTCTGTTTTTTTTTCCAACAAAGGTTTTCACAACAACCAAAATGAAAGTACTGAAAGGTTACAAATGACATCAACTCCAATACTGCACATCACAGTACTATACTCTACAGTACAGTACATGCAGTTACGCAAAAATAATACACAAAGAAAACAAAATACACTACCGTAACACTACCGCAATAAAAATACACAATAAAATAAAATACACTACGCGCCATCTCCAAGCGGAAAAAATATTTGATAGGGTTTAGAAATGGCGAGTAAAGGGGCAAGTATACAACTTCAAATTGATCATGGTTGGTGAACCAGTCCCGGACAAGAGCAGCCCGGTGGAAACTAACATATCCCAGACAACAACAAACCTGCGCTGCTCTGATCTGTCCTGTACAACTGCATCATGAAGTGCATCGAGAAATGTTAGTATATGTTGCGTATGTAGGGACCTAGTTTTGGCATGATGGTGTAGTAGCCCTCGAAGGCTTATTGGCGGCACACATTGTGATGTTTTCCCCCACGCTGCCCCGGGACGTGCACAATTGCCCTTTGGCCAATTATATTATGACCCCGTCGTTTAGTTTGCGGAGGTTGAAACCACTCTCATCAATGTAAATAAATTAATGAGGCTGTGCAGCTCCATCCATGTCCAAGATTTTCTGCAACACAAAATACACAGCATGGATGGCTGGCATTACTCAAAACACACAATTACAGTACTACACATACAGAACCCCCCACACCCCCCACCCCAACACACACACACACACACACACACACCCACACAGGTACCTGTGTCCCTCTCTGCATGTATCTATGTGGTACTGATACAATGGCACATATTCAGCTATTACTGTACTGGATTACATAAATACTGTATTGTAAATGTAAAGGACTGCAACACTCACCTGTACATATTCTTGTCGAAGTCCTTTGACCCTGATACAGTTCCTCTCAAATGGGACCTTGTACAATTGCTTCGATGTGATTTTGTGCTTTACCAAGACACGTCTGATCGTGGTAATGCCTACTCGACTGATGTTGATGAATACTTGCTTATCTGCAAGTATTTGTTCCCGTAGCTGGTGGAGATGGATTGCATGGCAAGTTCCTGCTGAACAGGCGTTGCCGACCACCCCAGAAGGTCTTCTAGTCATTCTGTAGAAAAATGCAACGACAAATTGTTATGGGTTTGGTTCTTTTTACAGTACTATACTGTACACAGTACTGGTAACATCTCAATGGTACACTGCTATGTACTATACTGTATTGTATGTTCCACAATACTTCCATTTTTTGTTACAAAAGGAGCACTAGCCAACTTGCAATACAGTACATGTGATATAATACTGTAAATACTGTAGATACAGTCTGAAGTGGAGAGTTGAAGACATACCTGTTTTCCAGTCTGAATGTCCTTATGATGGATACAACTGTGAACCGGCTCCCTCATTGTCAGGCCATGATTTATCACATGATCCACCAAAGTTGCTCTAATATCATCTGAAATATTGTTCTGTGCATAGCCTCTTCGACCATGTCCTACTCCTCTCTCTATTTGTCTTCCTCTTCCTCTACCTCTTCCTCTCCCTCTACCTCTACCTCTCTTCTACTCTTCCTCTACCTCTTCTTCTTCCTCTACCTCTACCTCTTCCTCTTCCTCTACCTCTACCTCTACCTCTTCCTCTACCTCTTCCTCTACTCTACTTCTACCTCTTCCACCTCTACCTCTTCCTCTTCCTCTACCTCTACCTCTTCCTCTACCTCTACCCTTCCTCTCCCTCTTCCTCTACCTCTCCCTCCTCTTCCTCTCCTCCCTCTCCCTCTCCCTCTACCTCTACCTCTCCCTCTACCTCTACCTCTTCCTCTTCCTCTACCTCTACCTCTCCCTCTCCCTCTCCCTCTCCTCTTCCTCTACCTCTCCCTCTACCTCTCCCTCTCCCTCTACTTCTTCCTCTTCCTCTTCCTCGACCTCTCTCCTCTCCCTCTCCCTCTCCCTCTACCTCTACCTCTTCCTCTTCCTCTTCCTCTACCTCTTCCTCTTCCTCTACCTCTTCCTCTCCCTGCCTCCATGCTTGTAAAGTTCTCACAATGGCTCAACTGAGGCCTATTTGTGGTTGGCTGATTGGTGATCAGTTTTGTAAGTAAGTGTTTTCAGGTGTGTGTCTAAGTGTTTTCATCTTTACTTTGGTCTAAGCATGTGTCTATAGTGTTCAAGCAATAGGCAAAAACTGTAAGGCTAAAATGTGTTTTAATGTCATATTGATGAGGATTGTATGGTCTTTGAATAATATTGGTCTTTAAATGCAAGATATTTAAAGTGTACAATGTGCAATGGTTCCACTTCAGCACAATCAAATTACTTCATTTTCTGCACAGTTAAAGTGCATTAAGCACAACATTAGTCGTTTAGTATACCGAAAGTACAAATAAGTACACTTAGCACAAAATATTCAATGCATTTCAATATGTTTTTTTCACTAGGTTGGGAATATTTAATTCAGTTGAATGTGTTGCCATGAAAAAGCCAGGGTAAGGTGTTTTATATATATCCTATAAATCATATTACACACTATCATTCACAGTAGAAATTAGGCCACACTGACCACATTAACCTAAACGTAGTTGACCGAACTGAAAGCTAAGAATGAATGAACTGTACAAACACAATGAAGTCATAACCTGAACAGACACCTGCTGTCTCCGTCACACTCAAAAGTGTCAACGTAAGTTTACTGTATTAAACTGTACTATTTATAACTGAATGCTATTGAAAGCACACAGCTAACAGCTGTCCGTCGCTCTGACACCCTGCGCTTGGCCAGAGCCCCTCAGTCCTGCTCAGAGAGGAAAGCAGCACAGACCCAGACTGTCCCGGCACAGTAAGAGCCCTGCCTCAGGGACGCCTGCTGGGGTGTGTGTGCAGTGTGTTAAAAGCGCTGATAATGATGTACAGTGATGTCTCAAAGCAGTACGGTAAGGTCTCTGATGGGGCTATACAGTGCATTACCATGTACTGATTATGCTGGTTATATATAATATAATCTGCACACTTCACATGTGTAATTTGTGTATTTGGCACCAGGTTTTTGTGTTACACCAGGTTTTTGAACAAAAATATTCTTGTGAAAAAGAAGTACACTTTATTATATTTTTTTAAATAGCACTTACTACAGAATTATTAAACTTTTTTAATTCAAGTGCCAACTGAATGTATTGATTTCAGACACTTAACTGCGTGTTATTAATACATGTATTATACTTTACAATCATATTAAATGCAATTAGCTTATGTTTAGAGTGCTTCATGACACACTAATTACTTTTTATACATAATTTCATAATTCTATTGTGTTTGAAATATGGTTAAAGTACTGCTGAATATACTGACAAGAACTTATGGTAAACTCAAATATTCTTTATTTATTGTAATTTCTATTGAAACTTGGATGTCATGTAATTTGTAATTATGCATTTGTAATGATGAAGTTGCAATTTAGTATATTTAAATATTTTAACTAAATATATTAAACATATTCAAATATACTATATCAGCTATTAACTAAATGTAAAAATAAAAATTAGGATCAAGTACTTTACATGTGCTTTAGTATGTTAGTCGACACAAAATACTTCTGGCAAATGATTATTAAAACTGTAGTAGTATTCTCTGAAGTGTAAATAGCACGGTACTGTACATGCATATGGTATTCTCTCATATCTATATATATATATAATCCTCATCATCAATTTACTTTTAAAAACTTTTAGTTCATTCTCGTCTTTGCAGTTGGTGGGTATCAGTGACGTTTTCATATTATTTGTATGTTGTTATAATATCTATCAATATTTTTAATTAGCTTTATATTTGTATATATTATATTTGTATATATAATAGCTTTATATTTGTATATATTTCATTATTTTTATTTCAGTTTTAGTTTCAGTCATTTAGTACTTACAAAAAATGTAGATTTTTTTCATCTAATATTTTATTTTATGCACTCTTATCTCAATTATTAGTTTTAGTTAATGATATCTACACTTGTGGGCATTCAGCCCTGTTAAACAAGCTTTCGGTAAGACTTTAGTAGCATGCTTAGTGAACAGCATGCATACCCTAGTGAAAAATGAATATACTTAAATGTATTTGAAATACATTCATTTCATGCTAAATATACTATAAATACAGTTCATATTTATGTGCTTAATAAAATACCCTGCAATTGTACTTTAAGTATACTAAACTGGTATACTTGCTAAATTGGAATGACTAATTTTGTGCTTAATGCGCTTTAATTGTGCAGAAATAGTGCTGAAGTATGATTAAAGATATGCTAAATATATTTGATTGTGCTGAAGTGGAACTATTATAATTATAAGTATAGCATTTAAAGACAGTTCTCATCAAGTGACATTAAAACACACTGCAGACTTAATATTAAGAAATGTGCACGGTGCTCAAGTAGTACACCAAATAAAGTTTAATTATCATTTTTATATCAGTAAGTTTCGAGTTATCTGTCAGTAATACGTTAATAGATTTGAACTATACTTAGTATGAAGTAAATGTATTTTAAATATATACGTTTTTACTAGGGTATTAAAGTGATGGATGTGGACACAACTGCTAGACTGGTGTGGTGTGACATCATCACACCCTTCAGCAGCGTCCCGTCCAGCTGGGTCTATATCAGGCGTATCGATTCACAGTCCCCCGCAGAACTACACGGGAGCGCTGCCTTTGCTGGGCCGTCATGTTGGATTGCTCGGGGTTATTTAAAGGGATGTGCTAGTGTCAGCCTTTTAGCAGGTGTAATAAATGTCACCCCATCCGCCGGACTATGAATGTGATTATGTGTGAAAAAGTGTGAGATTGCAAGGGGCAAAATGTAGGAGACTCACATTCCCTAACTTTGTTTTCCACAGACAGCATGTCTCAGCATACTCTGATGTCAACACAGGAGAGGAAAATGCAGGCGGCTGCTATCTGTAGAGAGATCCATGCCACTGATGGTACGAGCAATGATTCATATATATATATATATATATATATATATATATAGGTGTGTGTGTGTGTGCATGCGTGCGTGCGTGCGTGTGTGACCCTGGACCACAAAACCAGTCTTAAGTATAGCACGGGTATATTTGTAGCAAATAGCCAAAAATACATTGAATGGGGCAAAATTATAATTTTTTTATGTTAGGAAAAGTTATTTACATTAGGATATAAGTAAAGATCATGTTCCATGAAGATATTTTGTAAACTTCCTAACCGTAAATATATCAAAACATAATCATATGCATTGCTAGAACTTTAAAGGTCATTATGTCAATATTTACATATTGAAATGTACTTGAGTACTGCAGGGTAACCTTAGCCACGTTACATCTACTCATGGAAAATTAACAAAGGAAATAGTTAATTAGATTTTACTCAATTCATATTTAAATTTTACTTAAAATATGCATGCAAAAACATGCAAAATAAAAATGAAGTAGGCTAAATGTAAACTTCTTGTTTTATGTAGCATTGATAAATAAAAGCATTCCCTTCTTAAATATATAATTACTTGGAACTAACCAGTTGACTTTAATTGGTTCTCCAATTAATATAAACATTGTAATATGAATTTCCTGTCAACAACAAACATACTAGGCTAATTATTGTATATTTAGCTATTAACACATGTGAAAAACACTGATAAGAGTGTGTATTCACATTAGTAGTGATTAGATGAACTACAAATACTAATCTGTAGAGATGTATTAATACCGAGAGCAGCTAATTCTTTGGTAGTTGTCTGTATGAAATTCTATTTCGGGCGGTGGAACGGACAACTGATCGTCCTGCAGCGGACTGCAAGATGACGCTCGACAGCTGTGAGAACATATTTCATCCTTTGATACGCCTGTAAAAGCCCCCCCGAGTGACCTGCATTACTGCCGTCGGTAATAACTCAGTTTGGGCCCAAAATACAATAAACTGAATTATTCATGCAATGATCAAAACACAGTGAAGTGAGTATGGCTGCTAAAAATTCAGTTCTCTTCAAAGTTTACTCCAAAGTTTTTTTAATTATATGTCTTTAATATGCTCAGAAACCATGAGCTCAGTCAACATCAGTCAATGCTGAGCATTAGTCCTTAAACTGCGGTGTACAAAAACACGGGTAGAAACCGCCCGCTTCCTACGTCACAAACGTTTAAACCAATCCTGTCAAAATGCCATCATAAGTTAATAAATAGTTAATTAAGTTTGTAAATTTTTCAGAAGTTTAACTTAACCTTGCCGAGACAGACCTGCTTTGGGTTTCCATCAAACCCGTCCTTTCATCACAATTTCACCTTCCAGTCATGCACAACACCATAACTCTTTCCCCAAAACAGCCAGGAACCTTGTTGTGATTGATGATCAGCTGACTTTCTCAGACCGCATCGCTAAAACTGCCCGGTCCTGTAGATTAGCTTTATTCAACAGCAAGCAGACCAGGGGCCTTTCTCTCAGAACAGCAACAACTCCTTGTTCAGGCTCTGTTCTTTCCAGAATTGACTATTGCAATGCTCTCTTGGCAGGTCTTCCAGCCAGTTCCATAAACCTCTACAATTAATCCAACGCTGCTGCAAGATTAATCTTTAATAAGCCGAAAAGAACGCACGTCACACCTCTCTTCATCAATCTGCAACTGCTACCAATAGCTGCTCTCATTAAATTCAAGGCATTAATGTTTGCCTACAGAACCACCTCTGGCTCTGCACCCCTTTACCTAAATTCATTACTTCAGACTTATATGCCCTCTAGAAGCGTGCGTTCTGCAAGTGAACGACGCATTACTGTACCATCCCAAAGAGACACAAAATCACTTTCACAGACTTTTTCATTAACTGTTCCCATCTGGTGGAATGACCTCGAACTCAATCCCAGCAGCTGAATCCTTACCATCTTCAAGAAACGGCTAAAAACACATCTCTTCCATCTTTATTTGACCCTCTAACTCTAGCACTCTCTATTCTAATTCTATTTGATCTAATCTTGATTGCTTCCATTGTCCTCATTTGTAAGTCTCTTTGGATCCCTCCCATATCCTAAATGAGGTATAGTTGCATTCAAGTCATTTCAAGAAAATAAGTTATTTTCATGGGGAAAAACATTGAAATATGTCATTTTGATCATCAAATATTAATTTTAAGGAATACAATTAAATGATGTAGAATATTGTGTTATACTTGCTCTCTCAGTGTTGGAGACAGTTACTTTTACTAGCGATGCATTAAATTATTGCGTTACTCCATAAAAAAGTATTTAATTGCATTAGTTTTTTCTTATGGAATGCATTCGGCTACCTTACTTTTGCATTGCTTTTTCTCATCAGGCTTGTTTTTTAATATAAAAAGTTATATTTTTGGCAAATGTAAAAGCCCTTTCACACCAAAAGTGAAATGAATAGATTGTATTATGAATGGGATCTAATACATGATGCATATGTGTTATTTAACATATTTAGTTATTGCAGATTTGCTTGCTGAGTTTTCATTTTACTGTTTTTATTCATTTGGAGAAATACTGAATCTGTTTTTGTGTACGCGAGATGAGTAAATGCATGTTCACATTTAGTCTAGAAGTACAGTACAGCGAACACAACGCCTCTGAACTCTCAACATGTGGACAGGAGCGTGGTCAGTCAACAAAAACATGCAAACAAGAGAGCTCAATGAATCCAGCAATGCAAAACACTTATTTACTTATTTGAAAAAGTAATATTTTCATGTAAATTAGAAAGTATGTTATTTTACTAGTTACTTGAAAAAGTAATCTGATTACTTAACTCACATTACTTGTAATTCATGACCCCAACACTGCTGCTCTACTCTTTCCAGAAGCAGAGATGGATCTAGGGAGGAAAGTTAGCGCACCGAAGGAGATCATGTTGGAGGAGCTTTCCTTGGCATCAAACAGGGGCTCCCGTCTCTTCAAGATGCGTCAGAAGCGCTCAGAGAAATACACCTTTGAAAGCATTCAGAATGAAGCCAACACACAGCACAATGTGAGTGTCATTTGTTTATATACAATCCAAATAAACGCTAATTCTCAACAGAGCCACTATTCCCTTTTTCTTTTCTCAGATTGATGCCATTTCTCCAGGTCCAAGCGCTGAAAGGACACATATTTTAAGTAATGAACACTGTCTTGGAGTTGACCAGGCACCAAATGCACTCAATCCCGAGACTATTGCCCCAGGTTAGTCCACAGCAATTTCCTGATCTGCTAATACAATGTCCAAACTTAACACAGCGTGATACAATAGGATGTTTTGAAGCTCCACAGCAGATTGAGTCCAAATCTGCCCATAGAGGACACTACAACTGAAAACAGTTTGCTCAAGGAATTCTTTTCCACCTGACCTAAAACAAGGAACATTTTAAATGTTTCATGTTGCTGTTGTTGTTTTAAATTATTATTATTATTATAGGTAATTTAAAAGGAAATATTTACTAACAATAAAGGTTTTTTAATAATCCGTAGATATTATTAAGTAATACATTTTACTAAAAATTTTCCACATTTAATATCAAGTGACAATATTTTATCTAATATATTTTATTTTATTCTACTGAATTTTTTTTTTTTTAGAAAAGGAATAAAAAGGTGTTAAGTACTAAAAACCAAAACCAGCAATATATTCCAGTGATCTGACCAAATGACAATCGAGACGACTAAGTTCAAAACTTGATTTAGTTAATTGGATCATTCTTTTGCACCTCAAACAGAAGTCATGATAGAGTTTATCATGTCTATGTAAAACAAAATCTTAATTTTTAACCAAGAAATAAAACTATATGACTGATCAGCAACATGAATCCAAATTTTAATATTATTAGACTGTTTGCTTGTTTGTTTGTTTTTATTTATTTAAATTATTTAAATTAACCCTCTACTGCATGCATTTTGATGGTACGTGATAAAAAAATATTCCACATCATTTTTTTGTTTATTTGGGAACATTTTATGGATACAATTTTTTTTATCAAAATATTTTTCCATTGCCTCAAGGCAACTTTGGTACATAATTACGGAGGAAATTCAGTTCAGAGTTCAGAGAGCAATTCAAAATCACAAATCTTTTTTTATTTGATTCAGACGTAGGCTTGTGTCGTGGAGTGAGGCTAGGAAACTCCGGTCCTGGAGGGCCACTGTCCTGCAGAGTTTAGCTCTAACCCTAATTAAACACACCTGCCGGTAGCTTTCTAGTGATCTTAAAATACATTCATTAGCTGGTTCTGATGTGTTTGATTAGGGTTGGGGCTAAACTCTGCAGGAAAGTGGCCCTCCAGGACTGAGTTTCCCAGCCCTGACGTAGTGTGTCGTGTCATATCATGTACTTCATGGAATGAGATTTTACTCCGTGTTAAACTTCAATAAACGCTTCTTCTCTGCTGTGAAACAGAGGTGCACATTACACCTTTTGCACATCACTTTGGGTGTTCCTTTGCACCCAGGAACCTTGCATCTTCCCTTTTTGCCACACATAATGGGAAATCCTGGTTAGGGATGAGAGCTGTGGACCCCTGCTTTCTTACCCCTTATTGCATAATGTTGCCCTGAGGCAATGAAAAGAAAAACTAAATTTCTGAACATGCAAAATAAAATTAAAAATCATAACACCTGACAAAAGTCTTCTCTACACCTTCACAAACACACACACACATATTTTTTATGTACAGTTCATGTAATTTTAAATAAGATTACTAAAGCAAATAATCTGGCCTTCTTCTCACACCACGTGCTCCTGTGACCATGTGTCAGAACAGGACGTCCCACCTTCAAATGATGCTTGATACTGACTCCCACACCTTATTGGACTGTTCTTTGATACTTTTCAAACATTTTAATTGGTTGCAATAATTTAAAAAACACGCACTTAACATAGGGCATAAGAAAAACTGTTCATTACCTGAGGGCAACACTATGCAGTAGAGGGGGTTATTATATACAGTACATTGGAGTTTTTGGTTTGTGGCACATGCTGATGTACATCTTGAACATGTCATTCCTGTGTGAACTGTGGCCGCAGTGCCCCAACAGGAAGCTTGCTAAGTGTTTCCTGTGTCCTTTAAGTGGCGGCACAGAGCAGCAGCCGTCCACGATAACATCTTAAACAGATCCTATCCTTATAACTCCCATGGCCTTATCTAGACTTGGAGCTCAGGCACCCTGTGGATGAGCACATATTTACAGTACGTCCTGCGATTTTAGTGACTTTGAGGCTTCATTTGGATGGGGTGGGGAAGATACGAAGACCAGCAGTTGAATTTCTGATGATAAATAAACAAGATTCAAATCAGATGAAGTCCCACAGTGTGAGAGATAGAAGCCACTGGTATCACGCTATGCTGTTTTATTTTATCTTTTAGTTTAGTTGTAAAGTTAAACCAAAACCATACAATTTTATTTTATGTGTAGACATAGTTTAATGTTAAACCAAAACTGAATTTGTAATTATTTTATTGTTTTAATTAATTATATATTACTTTATTTATATTTTATTTTAATTGTAAAAACAGTTTAATGTTAAACCAAACCCATAAAATAAAATAAAACTTATTGTATTTTATTTTATCGGAGTGTCTTTTTCCATTAAGTGTAAATAGCTGCCTTGCTGGCAGAGGCTATTTACACTAACTCCGCCCCCAACGTGTGATTGGTCAACACTACAAAACACATTATCAAACATCACTGGCGGAGATAATAAAGCGCATGCTTTTTTGCGATCCGAGTTCGAAACCACCTTTTGCTAAACTTTTATTCTCCCTTTTCAAATCTCATATCACAATCGGAAAGGTATTTATTTTTAATAAAAATGAAAGATATAATCAAAAAGTTGTAAATAAAGTACCGGGTAGGGTTTGGGGTAGGTGTAGGGAGGGCTTTATTGTCCCATTAAGGTGGCATCCATTTAATCATTTTCACGTCATGCCTAACAACACCCCTTAGCTAGAAATTCACTGTAAACCATGGCTTTTTGGGGCTTATTGCTTTTATAAAACTGTTATTCCACATATGTAGCAAGGTTTCACCAAATAAAACAATGCAAATAAGATGTAATGATATTAATCAAAACATTATTCTTCCTCCAAACAATGTAGTTCCTCAGAAACGGTTGTGGTTGCAACAAAGTGGTTGCCGAGTATAGGCCAGTAGTCAAGTCCACCTTTGTTGAGTCTAAGACAAGTCCAAGACTAGGACTATCGAGTCCGAGTCAAGACCAAGTCCAAAGAAGTTCGAATCCAAGTCCAAATGAGACAGTCAAAACAGAGAAAGAAAACAATAATCTTCTTCAAAACCACATACTTAACTATTGATCATTTATGTGATACAGCATATCTTCTATTCTAAGATAATCATTTTTGCATTATTATTTGTAACGATCTAAAAGCATGTGCAGCAACACTGTAGGATCAAATTTGGCTATTTTATTTCATTAAAGTCACATAAGATGAAGTACGTCTTCACATTTTCAGTATTAGTATTATAGTAACAATCACATTCTGGGCTGCCAATGGAAAATATTACAAATAACAAGCAGCATAAGTGTACAAAATATCATGTTCCCATTCCTGAGCTTGTTACTTGTTCTAAAGCAGGGTGTACAAACTCAGTCCTGCAGAGTTTAGCTCCAACTTGCCTCAAAACACCTGTCTGAAAGTCTCCAGTATGCTGAGATTAGCTGTTTCAGGTGTGTTTGATTAGGGTTGGATCTGAACTCTGCAGGACACCAGCCCTCCAGGACCACGTTTGAGACCTCTGTCCTAAAGAAACCATAGTATAATATAACCCTCCCAAGCAAGGCTGTGTAGCATATAAACACCTTCAGGTCTGTGCGTCTGTGTGTGGCCGCGCATGCATTTGTTTGCCGTTTGCCTTAGGCCATATAATATAGGTGCTATGTAATATTTAGACCGGACTCGAGTACTACAGCCCTAGCCGAGCAACACACAGACGTAAACAAAGGTGTATGTTTGTAGAGTAATTTAAAACAGCTTTGAATGTGGCTCAACCAATCAGAATCAAGGACCGGAATTATCCGTTTTATACTTTTAATTTATACCCAATACGTTATTATTGCGTACTCTTTTATTATGTACTACAATACTGAGGTGCAGACAATTGCCACCGTTTGCAATAAGTTGTATAAATAGCAGAAAGCACTGTTATTTTAATAGAGTAAATATAATCTATTTGCACTTAGCGTAAATAGCCGCTGCCTTATTTTATTTTATTTATAGACATAGCTTTAAGATCAAAACAAAATTTTTGACATAGCATACAACTAAATGCATTAAATGCGAAGAAGAAAAAAGACCTCAAATAACATCATCTTAAGACTTTTCTATCCTTCTTGTGGCCAGTCAGCAATCCTAAACTGCCTCCTAATGAGAATTCATCATAGCTCATCAGCGTCTTGATGTGTCAGCGCACTGCCCCATGAAAACAGTGTCTAAAAACGAAGTCCCCCTGCTGTTATTTAAGTTTCTCTGAGGCCCATTGAACTGCCCAGACCCTCAGCGCTGAAACTCATGCGTTTTGTGCTGCTTCCTTGAGGCCCATAAACTCAGGAAGGAGATTGTCCTCAGCGTGAGGCTGATATGTGACAGAAAACCCACATTACGTAACTCTTGTTTTGGGCTCGCTAGCCCTGCAGTGAACAGCGGTTTGAGGGATACTCATTTTGAAGGGTCACCCTGTGTTCCTCCACAGCATGTTTTAGGACCTTGTGAAGCCTTTCACTTCTTTTACTTAGTTCTAATTTCTTTTATGCTTCACTAGCAATGCAAAGCTGCACTGGTAATGCTGCTGTCTGTCTCACATTAAGAAGGCATACATGTGGTCAAGTCACTTTTATTAAAGGGATAGCACACAACACAATGAAAATAATGCTTCAACAGTGATGTAGTTTGTTTCTAGACCATGCAAAGCAAGCCATGTGTGTCCTTGACCTATAAACATCTCCCTGTATTCCCTCTCTTAATGCTCATTTTTCATTTCTGAACATGTGCTTTGTCCTGATCTTACACTTGAGCAGTTCTTACCGCTGATTATTTTGCAGTTGTCTTTAGCAGTACTCTATTTTTTTAATCCCTAATTGTGTTTTTCATTCTGTTTATCAGCGTTTTAGTCTTTAAGTAAGTCTTGTAAAATGATCCCTCACGGGAATAAGTGCATATATGTACATACAGGACTGTAAAATAAAGTGCTACCGAATTATGACATTACATATAATAATGTACTTAAGTCCTATGTAAAGGGATCAAAAAGCAAAGTTCAGCTTATTGCATTTAACACAAATTTTCATTTAATTGCAAATAACATGCAAGTGTATGAAAACATTGCATTCAGTTCACACTTAAGCATATTCTTTTTAAACATATTTGTTTTTTGGTTCATGTACCACGTCATCATAATAAAGCTTTCTTCATGCGTTCAATAGGTTATGGTGGTCCCCTGAAGGAGGTCCCAGCAGAGAAGTTCAACTGTACAGCAGTGCCCAGATCCTACCAGTCGCCCTGGGAACAGGCCCTCATTAGTGACCCCTCTCTGGCCGAACCGCTGGTCGCCCGCATGCCTGAACCCCAAACCAGACCAGAGATTCCTCAATACAAGAGCTTCAACAGGTAAGATCAAAATATTACTGCTACTTCAAATAATTGTGTTTGAATCAGCCATGAATATTTATTTTAAAAATCCAGTACAGACTGGTGTTATTTTAGTATTATTATAGACTATTTATTTATATTTTTGAACTACTGTTTATTTAAATATTTTCAGTTTTAGGTTCAGTTTTAGTATCTTTGTTATTTTGTCTTTTTATAACTATTTTTTTATATATTTTTATATTAGCCAAAATTGATTTATATTTCAATTTTAGTCATTTTAGTATTTATTAGTATTTCACTTAGTTGCATAGGACACATTTTTATTTTTGAAGTTCTGTAAGTTTCAGTTTTTCTAATATCTATATTTTAAAAGTTGTTTTATAGTTTTAGTTAACAATAATAACAGTGCTGCTGATTATGTTTACAGTAGATTATTACACTGGTCCATTCTGTCATGTAACGCCCACTTTTCATTAATTTATCATTTCTAATATAAAATAATAATGGGCCTTTTTTCTCTAGGAATATCCTGTTTCATATGCAAACAGGTTTATAAATGCTGTTGAATTTGAAGAATATTTGCCAAATGTTGGAAACCTGCCTCATGTTTTATGAGCAAAAAGATGCTATTGAGCAATATTTGATTTAGAGTCAATCAATAAGATCCCTTTAACTAAAATGTTGCTGTGTTTGTATTATATCCCACACTTTTGCTGTAAGATTGTTTTTGTTGTGTTGTCTAACAAAACCATAAGCATTCATATACTCCTCTCTTCTAATTGAAGGGTGGCTATTCCATTCGGTGGTTTCGGGAAGGCACCCACAGCCCCTGTTAAATCTTTTGATGTGAACCCCAGCCTCCCCACTCCAAGCCCCAAGCCTGCAGCAGCCGCTCCGGTCAAACGGCCCACCTTCAACAGAACGGCCTCGGGCTGGGTGACTGACAGCGCCCCTCTGGTGCTCCCCAGCATCCCCCTTGAGCCCATTTCATCCATGTCTTCCACTTTTATCCCCGAGTCAGATGAACTCTGAGCATTCTCCTTGTTTTTGTGAGCTTCACTGTCACTGGTCAAACTCCACTACTGGTCAAATATTTGGAATAATTAAGATATCTTTCTAAGTTTTCGAAAGAAGTCTCAGGCTGCATTTATTTGATGAAAATATAGTATAAACAGTAATATTTTGAAATAGTATTACAATTTAAAAGAACTGTTTTCTTCTTGTTTTCTTCTACATTTCTATTTCAAAATGTAATTTATTTCTGTGGTGCAAAGCTGAATTTTCAGCATCGTTACTCCAGTCTTCAGTGTCACATGATCCTTTAGAAATCATTCAATGCTGCAAAATAAAGATTTCTTATTATTATCCTATGTTGAAAACAGCTGTGCTTGTGGAAACCATGATACACTACTATTTAAAAAAATGAGTAAGTGAAAGTTAAGAAAGAAAGAAAGAAAGAAAAGAAAAAAGAAAGAAGAAAAGAAAAAAGAGAAAGAAGAGAAGAGAAAGAAAGAAGAAAGAAAGAAAAGAAAAAGAAAGATAAAAAGAAGAAAGAAAAGAAAAAAGAAAGAAAGAAGAAAGAAAAGAAAGAAAGAAAAAGAAAGAAAAAAGAAAGAAAGAAAGAAAGAATACTTCTATTCAGCAAGGACGTGCACATTAATATCTATCCATGACGGTTTACCCAAAAATATGTAGAAGCACATTTTCAACATTGATAATAATTATCAATTGCTATAATTAATAATTGAGAAGTGAATCAGTATATTGGAATGATTTCTGGATCATGAGACACTGAAGACTGGAGTAATGAAGCTGTAAATTCAGCCGCACGTCCCTGGAAAAATCATATTCCAAAATATATTAAAATACAAAACAGTTCTTTTCAATTCTAAAAACTGATTTTACTGTATTTTTGATCAAATAAAAGCAGCCTTTCTGAGTATAAGAAACTTATATTAAAAACATATTTAAGAATTCTGGAATATATATTTACAAATAAAAAAGGGGTACAAAAGCAGTCACTAGGGTGGTATCCTTTCAAAAGGTGCACCTGTGTATATTATTTACCCCTAAAGATGCATATTAGAACCACAAAGGTAAATATTAGTACTCTTTAAAAAGGTACTGCCCCAGAGACAGTACGTAACATACTGAAAGCATAAGATGCTCAAGGAAGGCTATTATATGGTATAGTGACTGATTTCTGTTCTTTGGACTATTGGAAGTGTCTCCTAATATTGATCTATACCATTTTACTGAACTGATGCAACCCAAAGACTAGAACTGCTTGCCAGTATGCCCATATAAACCTGTAAATATGTATTTATAAAGGGCAGTGACATACAACATGTATTTAAATGATTGAATAAAGTTCAGTGATGTTTCTACAAGCTTCAGTTGTAGCTTTTTGGCATTGACACAATATATTTTCTAAATGCACTATAGTAGTAAATGAAAATCCAGCAGTGTGCTTGTGTCAGTTTTTTTCACTATCAAGGTCTCCAGGGCCGACAAATTGAATCTGTTTTCCTGACGCAGCTGAGATGAGTGATGAGTCCCTTGCCTTTCGTAAAGCTGCTGTCTCTTGCGTTCGATCAGACGGTCGCTGATGGGCACAGTTCACATCCGCCACCGCTCATCTCCAGCCTCAACTGCGTCTGTACTCAACATAAAACAGATGCGATGGCATAAAAGTCCAAATGAGTTGGACCACCTACAGTGCTCTCTGGGATACTTGACTCTGATTGATTGACCCTGATTTATGCAGTCAAATGTTTTTGAATAATTGACCCACTGCTATCTCACATAAGAAAATCAATTAAATTAAAATCAACATTTTGTGCCTATATTATTATTATTATTATAAGTATAGCTGTGTAATAAGCGAACTACATTCAGTCTACCATTATGACAAATAAACTCCTTCTGAGTGATACCTCTTTTGACGATAGCGTGTGAATAGTTCACCCAGAAAAATTGGAGACATTTAGCATTGCATCATTTGCTCAGCAATGAATGAGTGCCGTCAGAATGAGAGTCCAAACAGCTGATAAAAACATCACAATAATCCACAAATAATCCAAATCCAATATCCAATTAATTAAATAACGTCTTGTGAAATGAAAAGCTGCGTGTTTGTAA